>JAJOZX010002123.1:465000-492500 GCA_023014485.1 Bathynomus jamesi
CCTTCGGAAAATTTATGCTTAAACCGAGTAGGACTAGTTTAAACTTAATCTATCGTAAAAAACGACATTACTTATGGGATGACCTGATATATATATATATATATATATATATATATATATATATATATATATATAAGCACACCGGACAAAAAATTAGTCACCCCTAATAGCACCGATAGTTGGAAGTTCAAGGTCACACAGAGGGCGCTGATGTAGCATTGGTAAGTGACAAGTAGGGGTGACGTAGCACACAGGATCAGATCTGTTTCGTGAGGTGGTGAAGAACAAAGTGTGTGTTGGATATAGTCTGCAAAATGGGTCGTGAGGCAGACGTTACTCAGTGGCAAAAAGGAGCCATCGTGTTTGGCAGAGCCCACGGACACAAAATGTCTGAAGTAGCCCAATTTGTTGGTGTGTCAACGCGTACTGTCCAGCGAGTTTACAAAGAGTGGTGTAGTTCGCAATCAACTGACAATCGACGGCGTAACTGTGGCCGGAAAACAATTCTCGACAATAGGGGCCGCCTCCATGTTTCTCGTCTAGTAACTGCAAATCGTTTTCAAACCAGAGAACAATTGCTCCAAGAAACCAATGAGGTTCTCCAGCGACCAATTTCCGAACGGACATTGCGACGAGAACTGCATGCGATGGACATCTGGAGCAGGGTACCACGGAAGAGGCCGCTATTAACAGCAAGTCACAAATTGGCACGTTATAAATGGGCTCAGAGGCACAAAAACTGGACTGCGGCAGATTGGAAACGTGTAATTTGGTCCGATGAGTCCCGTTTTTGTTTGTTCTCCAATGATGGGAGGCGACGAGTACATCGCAGGTCCAATGAAGCCTTTAATCCTGAATGCGTCGAAGGTGTTGTTCAGGCAGGAAACAGAAAGTGAAGCGCAGGAATAGACACCCACGGACTCTGGCGGAACTTCGGGACCGGCTGATGAACGAGTGGCAGCAAATCGATGTTCAGTACATGCACAACCTCGTAGAGTCTCTGCCTCGCCGGATTCGTGCGGTTATCAAGGCCAGAGGCGCCGTCACACGTTATTAGGTACATTCTGAGAGGGGTGACTAATTTTTTGTCCGGTGTGCTTATATATATATATATATATATATATATATATATATATATATAATATATTATATATATATATATATATTATATATATATATACTGTATATATTCCAAAGGAATATGCCCAAGTCAATAATCGGTTGTATTATTAATTTTTTTTTAGTCAAATAAGAAAATTTGGTCTCCATATTACCAACTATGTTCGGTTTAGTTTGTACTTCTAATTCACTATTTTTTATGACCTTTTCATGCCTTGAAGCAAGGTATGACTATGCGCCATAAACTGTCAAATGTTTACACGAAAGGGTTATTGCTCTACTTGAACAAACAATCGATGAAGACCACCACAATCCTACAACAAAACAGTGGTACTTTTAAAGTCACCAAAAAACGATCACAAACTGAAAACATTTTAAAACAACAACAAAAACGGAAACGTTGATACGTTGGTCCCGATTTTTGTCTTGAAAGACAATTTTGAATATTAACCATTCGATAATGGTATCTTAATGAAACTAAATTAGGGCAATTTATTTAGGAAAATACTTTTACACTTGTTTTTTGAGTTTAACCATATTCTTAGCAATTTACCTTTTATTTATTTCAAACATCCATGTCCCATATCCCCCCCCCCCCCACAAGGAAGTAGAGGGTTAGGGGTAACTTCTTGAGCCTAGGCTACTTTAGTCAGAGTTAATTAAAGGGGTGGCGCCAGCCCGTCGCTTTGTAGCGACGTAGGGTACAGAAAAGACAACCGCCCAGCTCTAGGCAGCACTGGAGTTCGAACCCACAATTCAGCGGAGTCTCAGCACTGCCTGGCGGCAGCCTAACCGATCGAACCAATATTATTATCCAAGTAACGAGACTAACTTTAAAATTACTCTAATTTTTCAAATGAACTGTTTAAACTTTTTATTTCTTGCCCCATTATTAGGTTAATTTTTTTAGTACAGGTTTTTCCAATATTTCTGCACATCTTATTCGTTACTAGGAAATGAAAAAGTAAGACTCGCTCGGAACCACAGACATTCAAATACATTGAACTATTTTGCAATCGATTAATAGATTGATAATAACAAGGTATAAACTATACAATTTTGTGATCAAAAGCAAATTTCTATGTTTTAGTATTATAAAAGCATTATAATGGCACGAAAACAACTCGTTTAGAAGAGAAACTACTGCCAATACATACATAGTTTCCACTTTCCATGACTACCTGTAACGAGACAAGTAATTTTAAATAAATCTGAATATTTTGTCGGATAAAGCTTATTTAGATTTGTTCAGTGTGAATCTCATGCTGCATATAAAGACTTAGTAAAACAAACTTGACCTTAAAGAGGAGTGAAGGTACAGAAATATGAAGATCCCACCGCAATCCTCCCCTGAATAAAAAAATCCAAAATGGCCTACCTGAAGTGAGGCCTAAGAAGCCATCCTTTGCCTGCACGAACATGTTCGGGTGTTGACAGCAAAGCTTGCCGTCTTCAGTGAATCGCCACTTTTGCGTCAGGCGCCGCCGATCATCTGGCTTTCTGAGCATGAGGGGAGTGTACTCATTGGGCAAAGGTGCTGGTCCCGCAATATCCAAGACCTAAGAAAGTATTACCTTAATTACACTCTGAATCCGTTAACTGAAAACGGAAATATAAGACGCAACCAAACTTAAATAAACAAGGAGTTACCAATATATTGGTATTACTGCGCGGCTTCTTGGACGTGGGGTCATACGGGGGCGATGACCCCTCGTGCTGCAGCATCCCTATTGACGTCATCCTCCACAACTGCGACCTACGACCCATTTCCTTGCGACCTAAACGAACTCTTGATCCCTCCGTTACGTCAAGGACAAGCTGGAGACTATCCAAGTCTGATGGCATTAATGAATTTCCCTCGGACGATTCGTCGTCATGGTAACCGCTAGTTCCACTGAAACAAATGAGTTTTAAACAAATAAAAGTAAGGTTTCGCAAACTGCAGCAACGAGAATCTTAGTTTACATTCCTGACCGATTTACTAATGAATTTAATCTTATAAATCTAATTTTAAGCCGCCCATCCCCTTACTCTTTGAAGGTGCCTGTGAAGGATATGTAAATGAAGTTTTCGTAAGTGAGTCTCGCTCCTTCTCCAAGAACGTTTAGGTTGTAAGTCGCCGATGTACCACCGGGCGCGACGCATGTCAAATGTGGGTGTAGGGTTACCTCGTCCCAGGCGTACGGTACGCAATACCGTGGCCTCACCACAGACCGCAAATGCTCCTCGTATGTTCCTGTCTATTACAAAAGAAAAAAATACTGCTGATTGAAGCTTATAAAATGAACATGCAAAGCCATTGTCAAATTAAGGCTGAACAAGAACGGCATGATGTTCTACACAGGAAATGGTATACTGTACGCGGTTTAGGGGGCAAGATTACTCTGGCACCACTGAGAATTGTGACACCTTCTTACCTGGAAGTAGGTGATGGGAACGAAGGAAAAATTATCCACCCTAAAGGGAGAAGGAAGGGAGTGAGGGTCAGTGAAGACAACGAAGTAGGTCGCTTCACTCATTAAAACCTCAACACGAAGGAAGTGGCTCTCCCCCATTGAGTTTCTGTTGGGAGGACAAAGGAAGCATGGATTAATCGATGAGTAGTATGGCATTTTCTTCTTTATTTAAATCACCGAATACAAGAACACGAGAGTTCAAATCTGAAGTCCTCTTAAAAAGATGGAGATGCGTTTCCTTTCAAAAGGAACTTGAAGAATCCTTTGAAGTAAACCAACAAACCTGATATTGATGTTGAAGGAGTCCGTCCTGTCCACGAGGAATCCTCCTGACCAGTGACTGCCAGATACATCACAGAGGCACACACACAACAAGGGATCCTTATCGAGTCGGGGCCAATGGAAAGGAAGCCAACAACCAGGAATAGCTCTCAACCAGGTCGTCTGGGACTCGGTGTAGACCTACCCTCAAATCGATTAGTCAAATCAATTCAAGCAACACGTGTTAACGCTTTACCTTCCCTTAGGTACTTCAAATTTATCCTCAAATACAATTTAACCCTTAAATGTACGATTTTTTTGTTTAATAGCGTATACATAGCCAATAAATTTAGGCCGGGTCGAAAACGGGTCAAGGTCAAGGTTTTGCTTAGGTACATATTGTGAGGTTGATCATTTTGTAATAGTAGTATCCACACCAAAAATCAAGGCTATGGGACCTTCGCTACCCCGCCCTACCGATACTCACTTTTTTCCATATGAATTTGTATGGGGAAATAGGCCAAAAATCGTAAAAATCGACCCTAAATATTAATTTTTTTGCTTTCGGATGGCCAAAATCGGGTTCCCCGGCACGAATTACATCAGAATAGACCATTCACCAACTTTTTTGAGATCGGGGGGTAGGGGATAGGGTCTTAAATCCGGTGCTGACTCATAGCACCGGATTAAGACCTAATATTACATTATTTTTGTTTTTTTTCTTTCCAGATTCCTATTTAGGTACCTAGAATGTTAAAAGTTTGTATTAAAATACGTTATTTAATTTTTAAAAATCAGTAATAAATAAAATATAGTTAAAATCTTCTTAAATTAAATTATGGCTACTAGAAAAAGAAGCCACAATGCAGCCTTCGGATATCCAGCAAAATTTTCATCTGCCATGACGCCATCAAAAGCTGATGATGTAAGGCACTTCCATTTTATTGTTAGAAAGGAAAAATCTAAAGCACAGGGTAAAATAAGTAAAAATGATTGCTATAACGTAGTTGTTCAAGATATAAAAGTAGTTTGGCAAAAATTTTCTTTCCCAACAATTGATACAAAGGGAATTTATGTTAGAGTTACTAGACTTATAGAAGATGCTGATAAGTTAATTAAATGCCCTACGATAAAAAGAAATGAAAAATATGAAAAATTAAGGAAATATGATGAGATGTTTGACATATCTCCATGCCACTGTTATGATAAAGGCATAAGGGATAGAAACTTTGTAGGTGTGAACATAAAATACCTATTATACAGGGTGTCCCAGAATTAACTATCTATTTCAATGAAATCGGACAAATTTTTTAAAAACACACTTTTATTTATGTTTATCATGTTTAATATGTGTTAAAAATGTAAAAATTTCTAAATTTTTTTCATAATTTTATTTTCATAATTTTTTCATTATCTGGTCCAATGAAAGACCGTCTGAAGTCATAGAATGGCAAAGAGACTCTCCAAAAGTTAACGTGTGGCTTGGAATGACCAAATCCAAAATTTATGGTGCTCCATCTTGTTGAAACACAACATTATCAAGAATGCCATCATCAAGAAGCTGTGGTTCGAGAAAACTGCTGAAGCATATCAAGGTAGACGGTACCTGTTACAGTTGCTTACGCAAAGAAGAATGGGCCATAATTTTGGATTTGGTCATTCCAAGCCACACGTTAACTTTTGGAGAGTCTCTTTGCCATTCTATGACTTCAGACGGTCTTTCATTGGACCAGATAATGAAAAAATTATGAAAATAAAATTATGAAAAAAATTTAGAAATTTATACATTTTTAACACATATTAAACATGATAAACATAAATAAAAGTGTTTTTTTTTAAATTTGTCCGATTTCATTGAAATAGATAGTTAATTCTGGGACACCCTGTAGAATGGGAAGCTTTTATTGGTCAAAAAGAAAGAAAAAAACAGTTAGGAAAAATTGATAAAAAACACTACTTCAAGTAATTTGAGAAAGTTGGGCAAAATCCAAAAAGCACAGGAAAGGGAAAAGAAATCAAAAGAAAAATTAAGAGAAGCAAGGGAATTTGTATCATCAGAAGTGATAGAAGATGATAATGAAAATGAAGATGTCGATTTTCAAGACGGAGAGGACTTAGGAAAGAATTGGTTATATTAATCGGCATAAATTTATTTTAAATACTTTAGAGTCTAGAAAAGAACTGCCTACTTTAAGTGGAAAGGTCAATGGAAGGAATAAAAAAAACATTAGTTTTAGGTCAAAAATTTTATTGAATTTCTCTTAATTTCTAAATTTCTACCAATAATAGCTAAAAATTTATGTATTAAATTTTTTTTTCAGGCATTTTTGTATTTTTAAATTTTTTTTCATTAAAAAATAAATATAACTGTTTTATAAGCGAACTTTTGTAATAATAATAAAATTTCGAAGTAAATCGCAAATTATCTCGAATTTTACAAATTTTCTGAAAAAACTGAAACCGGTACGGTGGGAGGTAGGGGTCCTCAGAATTCAAAAATATTTTACCAGGGTGTTACTATGATTGATTGATTGAACCACCTCACATTATGTACATAAGAAATCAAAAATTTCGACCCGGCCTAAATTTATTAGCCATCCTTGATACACTATGCATAAAGGGTTAACTTAGTAGCAACTCGATAAAATCTTTAGGCCGGCCGCACGCAGGATCGTCTTGCGACTCGCGACTTGGGTCGTGACGACTCAAAGTCGCGTGTGATTTTACATTGACAGAATGGGAGACCCCACACACTGTAACTTCCATTCTGTCAATGTAAAATCACACGCGACTTGAGTCGTCACGACCCAAGTCGTGAGTCGCAAGACGATCCTGCGTGCGAATTTCTGAGTTTGAATGAATCTTTAAATCACTTACGGATGACAAGGATGTAAAACACTTTTGAGAGATGAGAAGCTCGTGAGACGATCTGTTTTCTAGGTGAAATCTCGGGGACAGAGTGACTATGTACGTATCTCTGAACCTTCCTCTTCCTGTACGTACATCAACACCTATTTCGTATACAAGGTCAGGTCGATGATCTTTATAGCTTACGTGCAGTCGTCGAACCCACGTTCCTTGCGTTAGGGGAAACTTCTTGCAAAACTTGAGAAATATAAAGAAATCAAATGAATATTACGCGTTTGAGATAACTTATTTATACTTAAATTTTGTTATTTGAAAATTTTCCTCACAATGAATGTAACAAAGAGGAAACCAATAGAGAAATCTACCCAATGGTTACCCACTAAATACGTAAATATCTTGAAGTGTCTACAATAATTAATTATTCAATTCGATTAACATTGTTAACAACGTAAAATCACTCGAAAGGTAGAATAAATAATATACATCCGCTGCATTACTGTATATTTTTGTTAACTATCTGGAGACATTTTTGTATTCAGTTCTTTGTTATATAAAAAACTATTTAAACGTGATTATAAAAATGAGGAGCATTTCTAAAGAAATAATTATTCTCGGATTAAAAAAAAACCCTGATAATTACCCACGTTTTCTAAGTAAATGGATCAAGATTTTTTTTTTTTTTTTTTTTTAAAGTGGGTGGTTACAGACAGTTTGAATAGTTTTCAATAGTGTCTCCCAAACTCTGAAAATGTGAATATTTTTTAGCGACTGTGAAAAAACTTCGAGGCAACTTTATCTTTTTGTGTAAAGCCTCTCCCTCTATTTCTGTACTCGTTCATTCAACTACGTAACTATTTAGTGGTTATACGTACGTCAACTTCAGATACTTTTCTTTCCTTAAAGAATAGGTACTATGTCAGAACGACGACAATGCCCCCGCCTATATTTGTGACCTTGACCTTTGACGCGAGGACCCGATTCTTTCTCGCGACACATCTTATCATGATACATAGGTGTATGAAGTTTCATTAGTTAATGTTGAGTGGTTCAAAAGGTATGGTACGGACACAAAAAGCTGCATCTGACCTTTAACTTCTATTTGTAACCTTGACCTCTGGTGGAGAGAGAGATGATTCTTGTTCATGATACATCGTCTTGTGATAATCTATACGTGATCGTTCATCAATTTATGTTTAGCCGTTTAAAAGTTACAGCGCGGACACGAAAGTGTGAAGAACAGGAGGGACAAGCGCAATCCACTATGGTTCCTCCAAATTTATTTGGCGGGGACATAAAGAGCAATCAGGTTTTTAATGTGTTGGGGGGAGGAGGGGAGCTAAACCTATTATGATTAAAAATATGAACAAACATCGTTCACCTCAGGTGAGATTGGAGAGAAAAAGTGTCTTTCCCAATTCTATTTAGAAAAACTGTTTCAAGAACATTTTTCTCGCTTATGCTACGTTAAGTAAAGACGAAATAATGGCCAAATCAAACTGCAACTCACGTGAGGAACTGCGTTCACATGAAGGTTTTTCCCCACCCTCGCAACCACTGTCGGGGAGGCTTCTAAATCGCTAAAGGAGAAAAGGAGGGGAGCCGCGCACCTTGCCACCTCATGTTCAGCATCCTGACCTGCAATTACACACAAAAGAATTATAATGCACTACGAAAACGCATCATTAGCGATGGAGAACACGTGGAATCGAGGTACAAATTGAAAGTCAAAGATTCATGCCAGTATATCGAGTTTTTATTTAGAATTTTTTTTTTTTTGCAAAACACTTCTTTTTTTTTTCTACGTGAAGGTCAAAATATGAAAATGAAAACCCACTCTAATAGACAGAGTTTATTTCCACCTCTATTTGTGACCTTGGCCTTTGAAGCAGGAACCTGATTCTTGCCTATGACACTTCGTCATGTGATGCAAATGTGTGTTGTTTCATCAATTTGTATTGAGAGACTCAACAGTTATAGCATGGAAACGACAGTGTGGAAATAAACTGTCTATTAAAGTGGGGTTTTATTTTCAAATGTTTTTTATTATGAAAAAAAAGACCTCAAACAAACCTGCTGATTCCACATTTGTTCCTTCCTGCTTGAATATAATTGGGAGTCCTGTTTTGTTGACGAGCCAAAAGAAGGCAGATACTCTCACCTGAAACAGTCCACCAATACAAAATGTATCCCGAAGGTTTCACTAAACAAATATTCGACTCTAGGGTACTGAAACTTTATCATATGGTGAAATTTTTGCATCAATGTTACCTTTTCTGAGTTTACAAAATTTCTAAGTGCTAGAACATAAAATATCGGTGTCCTATGGATTTTGCCGAGTATTTGGCGAGATAACAAATATTTAAAGGCAGTTCAGAGACTCCACTGCAAGACCTGACATATACTATGAGCACTCTTTCTGCTCTTAAACCATTTTTTAGCATTTTAAAGTAACGCTTGTTATTTTTTGTATATGTATGAAATTTTTTGCTGAAGTAACAACGATGTAATAAGGCATTTATACCTTGAGTGCCTTGCCATAATTGTGGTGTACTTTGATCTGCAGATAAACGAGCCTCCTGGATGAATCATTTAGCTTCAGGGATGTTACATAGGGACAACTTCCGGGACGGACGGATACGCTGGTAATGGGACGAAAGTTATCTATCCAAAAGGAAATGTCTACTTCAGCTTCAGGATCCACTGACAAGAGAGGAGATTAGAGTGAAAATTCACGTTTCTCGAGACACACGACGCGACAATACACTATTCTTCCATCATATGAATTGAAAGATTTTGCAATTCCTCTTTTTACCCTCATAACAAATCCAACTATGTCTGAATGACATCAATATCTCCTCTATTTGTGACTTTGACCTTTGATGCAGCGACCTTTGTGATCTCACCTTTGATGCAACGACCTTAGTCAAGCTCGTAACATATTTTGTGATGATCTATATGTGCCTGAAGTTTCATTACGTTGGGTGTTCAAAATTTATAGCCCGGACACAAAAAGTTCTAATTGGCCTTTGACCTCTATTTGTGACCTTGACCTTTGAAGCAGGAACCTGATTCTTGCCTATGACACTTCGTCATGTGATGCAAACGTGTGTTGTTTCATCAATTTGTATTGAGAGGCTCAACAGTTATAGCCTGGAAACGACAGTGTGACAAATAGACGGCCGGACAATTGAAATCCGGTATGGCCCTTCAAATATTTTTGGGTCGAAGACATAATAAATATGGTCAGCTACGAATTATGTAACCACGACCCAATTTGAGTCTAATGGCGGAATCCTGAATCCGATGATTTTACACTTCATGCCTTCGTAATCTATCTACATAGTGTATATAAATCTAATTTTTAATTAATATTACAACATGTATGCCGAATATGTTCAGATCAGGTATGAGTAACCCTACTATAACAATCTCTTCTACAACACCTGTATATACAGTATTTCCTAATCAAAATCGTCAATACAGCTAAGGAACCTATTTCTTTTACTTAGGTTACTTTTGAATCAAATTTGAACTTGCTTTCTTCAAACTATAAAGGCCGCTTGAATGAACTCACCTGATGAGAGGAATGCGTTCTGCCCTGTCTTGATCCGTCCTTCGTCCCCAGTTGTTTTTACCTCGTAGTGGAGGTCAAAGGGTAAAAGGTTGCTAACTGTGAGTGGACTCGCCAGGGTGATTGTATGACCAGGTTGAATCTTCAACGATCAAATCAAGATAGTTTTAAGAAATATTCAATATTCAGAGTGTAACTCACGTACTTGACTTTCTGGTAAAACTGTTATGGTTCTTAAACTCACCCAGTCCTGAGTCCGACCACCTGTTGACTCGTGACTCAACTCGACAGGTGAATTTGGTCGAATGGACACGGTCTCCAGCGGGTAACTGTCCCGTCGAACACAGACATAAAATCTATAAAGCGGAGAAATTTCGATCATTTCTGAGTTTGAAGTTTTTGTAATGATGAGCACTGAAAATTCTTAAGTAAAAATTTATTCTTTTTACGTTTTAATATTTCGGAGATAAACACTATTCCAAATATTCCAATGAAATTACATGATTTGTTGCTTATTCACGGCAATAAAGTGAAACAAGAACAAGAACAACAACAACAACAACAAAAAGGCATCCATCATAAATAAAACAAAAAGTGTTACGTGTGCAAGCAAATCAGTGAATAAAATCTACATGAACTATTAAAACATGCCAACCTATATGGAAATTCTCTGGCCTGAATGGAATGACAAACCCTTCCTTTGCATTCCTCCTGCCGAGGGGACAACAACGTCCTCCAATGAATGGGTTCCCTGCAGAATATCCAAGAACCCCCGAGCCCTCGTCTGGGAGGGCTGTCCCTCCTCTTTGAGGGAGAGAATGGCAAGGGCTTCACGTAGATGCGGGACCACACATACAGCAAGGGAATGGGGACGCTGGTCCTGCTGGGGATTTGGAGGTTCTTCACGTCTGATGAAGACGGAAATGGAAGTGGAATCGGAACGGAAACATGCGGAAATGAAGGAGAAAGAAAAGCAAAGGGGATATTATAACTGCATACTCCTGCAACTGACGTGAACTCTTAAAAGGAATTTCTGCTGTAAAGCAAGACCTTACTTTATAAATTCTGTGAATCTGACTTACATCTAAAAACGCAATAACTATACTACATAAACAGTCAGTAATCTAATAACACAATGTGAACAAGCGGATGATGAGTCTAAGTGCATGAGCATTCGACGGCCAGAATGGAGCATGCACCGACCTATAAGGCATCATCTTGTTTCTGTTGAGGGCATGGCACCACCCTAACCCCCCCTTATGGCTCTGGTCCCCCACTCTGGCACTGAACACGTGGGAGTGAGAGTAGCTGTACAACACGTTGTTGCTGAGTGCCACAGGGCGTGCCAACACGTCGGAGAAGATGGAAGGGAGAGGAAAGGAGAATGTCTCACGGGGACGGACACGAATGGGTCCAAGAGGAAGGGCTGTCGTGCCCCACCCAGACAAAGTATTAATTAGAATTCAACTCAATACAGATACAGGCAAAACAAGAATTAAACTTATTTACCGATTTGTCGCATTTAATAAACTTCTTAATACATCAAATCATTGTAATAAGCTTAAAAGTTAATGCGAGAGAGACCTAAAATAAGCTTCTGCAGAAATGAACTTTGTATTGAACTTTTTTCACCGTTTTCTTAAACCTTTTATGTCGTACTCACCTCCGAGTCTGAGTGAAATATTTTCCAGTTTAAGTTCAACTGTGTGTGGAAGATTGTTGGTAATCAACAAAGCAGATCGAACTCTAATCAGTTTTCTAGCCAATCCATCCATCGATATGTCAAACACAATACGAACACTCGGCATTTGCTGCAAAGTAAGTAAGTTCGAATAAAAAAAAAATAAAAGAACCAGAGTTGAGTTGAGTTTATGTAGGTTAAAAATTTTTAAATTTTATTTCTTTTGATAAAAATATTTTATTTGGTCTGAAGGCCTCAAATGCAATGATATTTAACCCATATCCAAAAAAGGTCAGCGTTACTATTTGCAAAGAGCATGAACTACAAAGGTTTTAACATACTCTAAGAAAAATGTAAACAATATCTAAGTCACTGAAATTAGTGGAGGAACTTCTGACGCACGAGGAAAGAGCAAAACAAAAGTTGTCTGACGGCATTACAGATTTTAGAAGTAAATCTCATTCTGGCTTAGGAGCAAATTTGTCAATGAAGAAACTGCAACAGGATTTTAGATATCTCTCGTCGATTCGAGTTATCCGGTCTTACCGCGGACTGAAGCGAAGCCTGAAAGAGACCAAGTCGGAAAAACACCCCAACTTTATCCACAGTGACAGGACCCACAGGGTTCCAATTGCCCACTTTGACGATCAGGCGGTGGGACTTCGTGGCGTGGGAGTTACCATGACGCTGTTTTCCCGCTGCGAGCAAAGATGAAACGAGACGCTTTGAAAATATAAACTATTAAAAGACATGTTTCAATTTAAATGCAAAAGCTTTGGGTGATGTGATATTCATAGTGGAACTATTAAATAGTAGATACGATAATTGTATTTGCAATAGTAATCAACTTTCGAAAGATAAATCAGATGAAATAATAATAATCACGTTTGCGACTGTTTAACCTCCTTCGTATATCTAAGGTCATATGATGGAGGAGGGGACCTACAGCTTTTCGTAGAATCTACTTCACCAAGGACTATATATTGTAGTGTGTGTGTGTGTGTGTGTGTGTGTGTGTGTGTGTGTGTGTGTGTGTGTGTACAAGGTGTTTCATAACATGTGGGACGCACTTACAGGATGGATTCAGGACCTGAAAACAATGAAAAAAGTTTATATAAACATATCCCCAAAATCGCTTTGTTTCCGAGTTACAGCCCGTTTTGTGTTCAGGCAATTCTTTCCGCAAACTTTTTACAAACACTGCTTGCTGTCAATATTTGTGTGTGTGTGTGTGTGTGTGTGTGTGTGTGTGTGTGTGTGTGTGTGTGTGTGTGTGTGTGTGTGTGTGTGTAAGAGACTTATTTCATCTATGGCCTTGCCGATTGTAATGTTTCGTACACTCTATGACAGAGGTTCACAGACTTTTTTGAGTCATTACCCCATTTTCACATGGATAAATTCATAATGACCCCACCCTACCTGTACCTCACGTAAAACCAGTCCCAGTATTGCAATGTCGTTTATTTATGCACTTTCTGTACTTTAGAAGTGCTTGCAGAGTACCAAATTACCCCAATGGGGTAATTTACCCATAGTTTGGGAACCACTGCTCTATGACATGTTTCAATATCGTTGAGTGTAGTCAGTCAGTCAGAGGTGCATCGCGGTGTTTTACTGTTCGTATTCGTAACTTCTTACCGTGAATAAGTGCAGTCCAGTGAAAAAACACCTTAACAGTTTTTGTGCTATTCAGTGAGTGTGGCATTTGAAGTGAGAACGGAAATTTATTTAAACAGAGAAATGGCAGACACGCATTTCATGTATGGATGGACTTGCCGAGTGTAAAGCGGCCGCAGCAAGACGTCTGTATGCGGAAAGGTTTCCGAATCACCATATGCCAGATAAGAAGACCTTTCAGAGAATAGACGAGCGTCTTGGTGATACAGGATCATTCAACAAGCGAGTTTCAGATGGTGGTAGACCAATCAGCGGCAGAACTGTTAAAAGAGTTGGAGGAGTGGGTCCTGAATCGCGTGGAGGAACGTCCTGGTATCAGCACCCGAAGGATAGCAGCAGCAGAGGGTGTAAAATACATAACTGTGTAGAGAATTTTACAGGAACAACAGCTTTACCTATATCACATTCAGAGAGCGCAAGGCGTTACTGAAGCTGATTTCCCACCACGAGGGGCTTTTTATACTTGGTTCCTTCAGCAGTGTGCTCGCGATCCCCTTTTTCTATCCTCCGTGTTGTTTTCTGATGAGGCTGCATTCACAAGAATTGGCGTTATCAATTTTCACAACACTCATCACTGGGCCGAAGAAAATCCGCATGCCATCATCCAGTCAAGGCACCAACAATAATTTAGTATCAATGTATGGGCAGGACTTATTGCCGACAACTTAATCGGTCCTTTTGTTTTGCCTGGAAGATTAACAGGAGAATCCTACTCCAATTTTTTAAGGAATGATTTAAGCGATTTACTAGATGAAGTTCCTCTTGGTGTCCGACGTCGTATGTGGTTTATGCATGACGGCGCTCCGCTTTATTTTTTGATAAACGGATAGACCGTGGAGGACCCATTGCATGGCCTGTTCGCTCTCCGGACTTTAATCCACTCGATTTTTACCTGTGGGGTCATCTGAAATCCATCGTTTACGTGACACACACTGACAACGTTGAAATGCTTCGCCAATGTGTAGAACAAGGATGTCAGAAAATCCGTGCAATACCTGGAATGTTTAAATGCGTCAGGCAGTCTATG
The DNA here is from genome assembly GCA_023014485.1 of Bathynomus jamesi. NCBI lineage: Eukaryota > Metazoa > Arthropoda > Malacostraca > Isopoda > Cirolanidae > Bathynomus > Bathynomus jamesi. The sequence goes on from JAJOZX010002123.1 coordinate 479,661, forward strand.
ACGAGGCGTGTTCAGGCGTGTATTCAAGCGCAAGGCGGTCATTTTGAGCACTTCCTTTAAAGGTAAGGCAGATACTTGCTGGAACAAATAAAGGGGTGTAACTCGGAAACAAAGCGATTTCATGCATATATTTATATAAACTTTTTTTCATTGTTTTCAGGTCCTGAATCTATCCTGAAAGTGCGTCCCACATGTTATGAAACACCCTGTGTATTTAAATGAAAAAGTTTATAGGCAGACTATATATAGTCCATATGACAAATATTATTAATACAATGACAGTTCACATACTAAGGATAGAAATATATACAACTGATTAGAAATAATACTGTTATGTCGAAGTTAAGTGGAGCTACAGACAGACGTTTTCGTACCAAGAATTCCATAGCATAGAGGATAAATGGCAGGACTCATGGATAGCTTGGATAATCGGGTTGGTTGATTTTTTAATTCTTTGCATTAGACTCTATTGAGCACGTCTTGTTACCTGCGGGAAGCTCGGGACATTGCGGGTAGCAAACATTTGCGAAGCTGAGCATCTCGGGGGTAATTTATGTAAGAGTCTAAAAGACCTGTTGTACATCAAAGTTACGGTTCTGCCAGAACCTTTTTTATAATTCACACAGAGTTGCTGTCCGTATATATTACTGTAGAAAGTACGAAAGAGTGTCTTTAGCTTCACTTGTACAGAATCGAAAGTTCCTTATGGTCATATTCGCTTTAGCACACAGGCTTCGAGATTGTTCTCTTATATCCGAGTCATCACTCAAGGAGTTGATAATAGTTTGACCCAAATACTTAAACTCTTGTACTTCTTCAATTACTTCACCATTCATTTTAAACCTTATATCAGCCGGCTGATTATAGCCTTTAGGATGAAATTGCATAACCGTAGTTTTTATAACATTAAAAAATATCATGTTTCTGCGAATACACTTCGCAAACTTTTAGTAGCAGATCCAGACCTTAACAGAGGGACTTATTAACACCATATCATCGGCATAAACTAAGTTATTTATCCTTGTGTTATCTATACAACATCCCACTGTTGCCTCATTTTTAACATCCGCATCCTCACCTCTGACTGCGGATGTTATGCGGATATTACCTCTAATAAATTATGCAATTTACAATTAAATTAGCTTATAAAGTAGCTTATAAGGCCCAGTCATGCACATTTCATGTAAAGTATTAATTATTAATGAACAAACAAATATATAAACCTCAAAATATAGATAGCTGGTAACAGAAAATTGAATGAAACTTGTTTCATTGAATTTTCTGCGGCTGAAACTCTTGAGAAAGTTATTATGTTTATCATAATGAAACATTAATATTAATTTTAATTCTTATGTTATAATGTTATGTTACTGTATAATGTTTCAGACCAACAAAGCCCCTAGGATCCACTCATGGCTGGTCTACCTGTGTTCGTAATTGTGTATGTCCTCCGTAGTGGCGGAGGGGACCTACAATTTTACGTGGGTTCCGAACCACAAGAACATAAGAAATTTATGTAACAACTGCCTGTACATTGGCAACGACCAATTTTTACAAAACTAAATAATTATCAATTTAAAACTAATTAATTATCGATTTAAAACTAAGTAATTATCGATTTAAAACTAGAGAGAGAATCTCTTGATCCAGAGGATCAAGTCATAATAGACTACTATCCACAAACATGTTACACTCTATATCTATTTATAACCGACATGCAAATATATCAGATCCAAAGAATCCAGTCAATTTCATTACGGTATCCATCAATACTAGTACCTTGCCAACCAAAAATAAGTCACGGTCCATATCGATTGCGGACCAAGTCAAAATTTACAACCATATACATTACAATATATATACTTAGGAGGAAAAGTGTAGGTGTGGCTGTAAAGACTGTACAGTAATGTAGAAATGTGTGTGCACCCATTTTGGGTCTCCCATTTAAAGGTGTTTGTGGGGCAAGTGGAATCATGAGTTTTTCAATACCTCACAGTACTATGGGGGGCACCGCTCGGCAGAGGAATCTCTCTAAATGGGGTTTGTAAGGACAGAGAGTATCCCCTAACCCAAGATGCTACCTCCCTATATCCCACAACACTCGTGTTGAGCTGTGGGATCTATCAACATATGCGTATAATCGATTTGTAAACATGTTTATAGACGTGCTACTAATTACTTCTACCGGCAAACTATTCCAACTATTTACTATTCTATGCGTAAAAAAGTTTTTGGCAACTGCTATCTCGAACCTTCTACTTGTCAACTTACACCCGTTATTTCTAGTCCTATTATATTGAGATATTTCGAAAAAGCTATCTCTATCTACGTTATCGAACCCAGTCATAATTTTGAAAACCTGGATTAGATCACCCCTTAGCCTCCTAGTCTCGAGTGTTGTCAATTTTAACTCCTTAAGCCTATCCTCGTACGACTTTGACCTAAGCGACGGAATCATCTTAGTTGCTCGTCTTTGAACTCTTTCGATGCATTGCCTACCATAATAGTAATATCACGAAACTTGAAAAATTATGTCATATATTCATAATTCTATATTATATTGACAGATTAACTAAATATCCGCATCCGCGAATTTTGAAATTAAAGATCCGCATCCGCAGATGTTGAAAAACTGACATCCGGTCCACCACTAATATATATATATATATATATATATATATATATATATATATATATATATATATATATATATATATATATATATATATATATATATATATATATATATATATATATATATATATAGGCTTCAACGTCCGGAGCGTGCTCGTCGCGAAGCTGCCAGAGAGACGACCCCGAGGAGGATGGGCGACCTTCAGCACCAGTCGACCTTGGGGAGCCACTCTGCAAATCCGGACATCTCCCCTGCCCCCTGTTTCGGGGGGCGGGGCCTCAGGCCGTCCCCCGGTCCCTGGACCGGGTTCCATGGGTCTCAACCCAACTATCTCTCTCTCTCCCTACACGCAACACTATTCTCTCCTTTCCGTTTTTCTAGCTCATGGGAATGATGTCCCGGCCATCATCTCCCTTCTCCTCCTCCTAGCCGGTGACATTGAACCCAACCCCGGACCCCACACCTACACATGCCCTACCTGCCAACATCAAATCAGGCGAACTCAATGGTCAGTCCGTTGCTGTCAATGCTCGGAATGGCTACACCTCTCCTGCACATCACTACCCTCAGTACAATTCCACACACCCCAATGGGCATGCCAGCACTGTCTAGCTAACCCTCAACGCAACCAACCACACATACCTCACCCCAAACACTCACTAAACATTTTACAAATAAACATTAATGGCATCAAAAACAAACACCAGGAACTCAACTCTCTCCTCCACACACATAATATACATATAGCACTTATCCAAGAAACTAAACTCTCACCAGACACCAGGCTCCCAGCCTTCAACAATTACTCAACATTAAGACAGGACACTAACCCCATAGAACATGGGCTTATCACACTCATCCATAAAGACATCCCATACACAAATATAACGCAGCACACACACGCCCTCCTCAATAATGACCCTACCCTAAAAATCCAGACTATCAAAATCAAAATCAAATCCTCCACTTTTCACATCTCAAACATATACATACCCCACCCCTACCTCTGCTCACTGCCCCCCACGCTACGAGCCCCCCCTGCAACCACTTACACAATACGAGAACCACATCGTGGGAGGCGACTTCAATGCTCATCACACGACATGGCTCTCCTCTCACATACCAGACGCTCGTGGCACGCTACTCCTAGATGATCTTCATACATACAACATCCTCAACAATAGGAACCAACCCACACGCAAACCCTTGCAACACAACCAACAACACACCTCCCCAGACATTACCTTCTGCTCACCATCCCTACACACACGCACAACATGGCAGACATTACACCACCTCCCCTCCGATCACCTCCCAATACTAATCACCTATCAACACACACACCCCATCCACACATCCTTCAAACAAACATACACGAACTACAAACATGCAAACTGGCCTTCTTTTACAGGATACATTGAAAACGAGCTTCAGGAATTCTCCACTACTAACTTCCCCTCTATAGACAAGGCTACCGCCCACATAAACAACACTATCACTCGCGCTAGCAAACAATTCATCCCACAAGGACACAGGAAACACTTCAACCCAAATTTCTCCCCACAAATACACAATCTAATCAAACAAAGAAACTCATTACGCCAGAAACACAGTCCCACTGCAGAAGACATTGACCTCATACACCACCTTAACACTGACATCACAAATCTAATAAACACTAAACAGTCAGAAAACTGGGAATCCTATTTAACTACACTCAATCACAAGACCAACAGCACCCAACTTTGGAAAACCTTGAAAAAATCCACACTTCACATACTAACCCACCCCCCACACACGAAGCTCTCCTTTCCAACTGTAACCAAATTCCATCCCCACAAAACACTGCAACCTACTCATGCACCACTACTCAAAAATTAGCCATAAAATCACAGTTCCCAATAATAGAAAAATCCTCAAAAACATACGGAAACTCTCGGCCGACCCACAACAACCACATCCATTTACACCCCAAGGCACAGCTGCAGCCATAAAATCCCTCAAAACTCTCATGCCGAAGGCCCAGACCACATTTCAAACATTCATCTCAAACACCTTGGTCCAATTGCTATTGCAGCCCTCACAAACATATTCAATTACTCCTGGCTTCACAATATCATACCCTCTACCTGGAAGCTGGCACACATCATCCCGATACTGAAACCCAAAAACCCCCCAACCTACCTGCTTCATACCGGCCAATCTCCCTTCTCTCAACCATTTCCAAAGTCCTCGAAAAACTGATATTAAGACGCATACAACCACACATTACATTTTCACAAACCCAACACGGCTTCAGGTCCGCCCACTCCACCACAACGCTTCTTACAAACCTAACCCAACACATCTTAGATGGCTTCAACCAACTATCCCCCCCTGCCCGCACAGTCCTTGTTGCCATCGACATCAACAAAGCTTTCGACACTGTCCCACGCCACATTCTTGCACAAAAGATTATTGATCTCGACATCCCCACCAATGACAAGAAATGGCTTACTAATCTCATTGCAGGCCGACTTGGCAAAATCATACACAAACAACACTCATCCAAAACCTACAGACTACACAATGGCGTCCCACAGGGCTCCATACTCTCTCCAATCCTCTTCAACCTTTTCATGCACGACCTCCCACAACCTCTCTCCCCCATGTCCACGTCTCCTCCTATGCAGATGACCTGACCATAACAGCACAACACCATAACCGTAACACCGCCACACGCCTGATCCAGCAGTACATTACCAATCTGGAACTCTGGCTGACTAACAATAGGATGTCAGCATCCCCTCAAAAATCCTTCATCACCCTCCTAACCTCAGACCGCCACGAATCCCAAGCACACCCGAGAGTCACCCTCATGGGACATCCCCTACCTCTAAACAAAACCCCAACAATCCTTGGCCTCACCCTAGACACACACACGTCCTTTTCCCCTCACATATCAAACATTTGCTCCAAAGCAACCAAAAAACTCAACGCTCTCAGAACACTCACCTCCACAACATTCGGTCAACAGAAGGAATCCCTCAGTATCCTATACAAACAGTTTGTACGTACTACCCTAACTTACGCTGCCCCCGCCTGGTCCCCGTCCATCTCCCACACAAACCAGAAAAAGATACAGACCACACAAAACAGAGGTCTCAGAAGCATTACTGGCTGCCTCCGAACCACACACATCCCACATCTACATGCAGATACGAAAATACTCCCCATCGAACACCACATGAACATGACAGGGACTCAATTCTTCTCCAGAGCACTGACCCCAGACCACCCGTCACCATCTCACATTACACAATCCCCCACCCCGCAACAAAAAACGTACTCCTGCTGCTCACTATTCACAGCTACTGAACAATATCCCCCCCCCTCCCCTAAACATCAACCCCATCAAACATCTCCACACAGAATTCACCCGGAAATACCTACTCGACCAACCACACAACACTGTCCTTCACGATACTCCCCCTGTAGTCCATCAGAGCGAACAAACCCTCCCCAGGAAAACAAGTGTTACTCTGGCCAGGCTCCGTTCAGGCCACCACCCCTCCCTCCAACAATACAGACACAGACTCCACCTAGCTGACACCTCCACCCTGAGGACACAGAACACCTACTCTTACACTGCCACACTCTCTCTCAACAAAGACAACTCCAACATTACCTCTCTACGAGACCTATGGACCCGTCCCACGGTGGTCGCGGGATACCTGAGCGCCGCCGGGTTCGCATAAGAGAACCCGGGGGCTACGAAGTAAGTAAGTAAGTAAGTAAGTAAGTAAGTGTGTGTATGTGTATATATATATATATATATATATATATATATATATATATATATATATATATATATATATATATATATAAGCAAACAACCACAAGGAAAAGGAAACACAAAGTCCGAGCGCTTTCGTGATATATTCACATTATACACTGTATATTGGGTATCCTATAAGTCCGGTTTCATAGAAAAATTTATTTTAAATTTAATTTACAAAAGTAATACATTAAAACTAAAACAAATACTCAAATTGAAGTCTTCTTTTGGAACCTTTTTTTTTTGTTGCAAGTAGAATAACACACAATGGCTAATATGGAAGCGAGCTATACAGGTGTGGAGCGCGATTATTGCAGGGGACTGTAGCACTGAAGACCTTAAAGAAAATATCTGTGCTGTTTGCGCACAAATCACACCAGAGACTTTGGCACGTGAGCCTTTAAGTTCGGAACATCGTATCAACATGCGTAAATATGAAGGAAATCAATTTCAACATTTGTTTCGTTTTAATGCATTACTTTTATAAATTTAATTTAAAATAAATTTTCCTATGACCGGACTTATGGGCCACCCTGTATATAACTAGTGTTCGAGGGAAATGAACATAAAAATTCAAGGAGACTCAAATGTTTTAATAAATTACCTCTCTCTTCAAAAGCAAATGAAACCGTTTCTCCCGACGAAACTTTTCTCCAATTCTCTTCAGAAACCTCTCCAAGAACCGATTCGGAAGTCTCCAAAGAGCTGTGAAGCGATAAAAGAGCTTTATTTCTTTCATTATTTGTAGAGTTTGAGCTCTTTCGCCTTAAAATTCACTCAAGTTTTATTAAATTGCTGAAGACGAGAGGCAATAAAAAATGCTTTGGGTGTTATTTAGCCGCCTCAGTAACGGCGAAGGCCATGTGACGAGGTGGGAGAAGGACCTACAACTACTGAATTTTCCCAACGTCACTTAACTTCGCTGTTTTAACGGGAAGCGGTATTGCGACGCCACGACGCAACCCTAAATGCGGAGGTAATCCAAATGAAATCGAGAACGGTAAAAGAAATTCACCCTCCAATTATTCTGCCAATAACGATAATTTCAGGAATGATTAAAATGGACAACTATCAACGAATAAATGAAACTTTTCATTCATGTTTCACCAGCACTTACATCTGATCGACCTGACATTCTATCAACAAATATATTGTGGGTTAGATTAAGTTGAGTTAGCTTTTAGAGTGTCCATGTTATCGTATTGTCGCGATCCGATGGGTATAGGTCCGTTTCAACGACTACAAAATCGTCGGATGAAAATGAAAGTTTTCAACGCTGATCGACTTCCTATGAACCTAAAGTTTTATTTCAAGCTTTCATTTTATAACACGTACGTAAAATGGCAAATAAGAGAAAATGTGTGAATCACGCAACTTACTTTAAAACCCAAAACCTAATACTACTTGTATAGGTTTAGACTGGAACAGCTAGAGTACCGTATTAGCTTAGGCAATCGTTACTTAAAGCATTAACTCTGTAAAAAACAAAGGTAAGCAATCGTTTCTTGGTTTTTATGTTTTTATATAATTATATCACATACACACTACCTTATCTTCTACGATACGTACACTTAAAATTCTATCATATAATAACTACGAGAGCCACTCAATATATTTTGCCCCACCCTTTTTTTTCTTTCCAAGTTTCCTTGTAAGTTCCAGAAATTTTGTACGCGAGTAGTTGCATACCTTTTTTATAAATTTTTATTTTTCCACACAGTCTCCATCCTTTTCTACGGCTTTCCTCCACCTCGAAATAAGGGCCTTTATTCCTTGCTGGTAAAAGTCCGCTGGAGCCACCTCTTAACCTCCTCAACAACCTCATCGTCACTCTGAAACTTTCTTCCACGAATAGCATCCTTCATTGGCCCAAACAAATGGAAGTCTGAAGGTGCCAGATCCGGGCTGTATGGAGCGTGGGGTAACACAGTCAAGCGCATTTTTGTGATGGCCTCTCTTGTTTACAAACTGTTGTATGGTCTTGCGTTATCGTGCAAAAGAAGGACGTCTTCCAGTATTCTCTCTGGTCGAACTCGCTTTATACGTCTCTGGAGTCTCTGTAGGGTAGCAATATATGCCTCAGAGTTGATTGTTTGTCTTTTCTTCATAATGTCCACCAGAATCACCCCTTTCATGTCCCAGAAGATGGTGGTCATAACCTTTCCTGCAGAGGGAGCCATTTTGAACGTTTTCTTGCGTGGGGGGAGTGCGTGATGCCACTCCATGGATTGGCGTTTTGTTTCAGGTTCAAAGTGGTGTACTCAAGTCTCATCCCCAGTCACAATTCGTGAAAGGAAGTCATCCCCTTCTGTCTCGTATCGAACCAACGACTCAGAAGCAATTTCTTTTCTTTGGGCCTTGTGATCTTCAGTCAGTTCGCGAGGAACAAACCGTGAACACATTTTTGAGTATCCTAGTTGCTGAATTATCGTATTCACACTTCCTTCACTAATTCCTAGCTCCAGTGATAGCTCCTTGTATGTGACGCGCTGATTTGATCGAATTATGCTGTTAGCACGTTGCAGTGTGAGATGTCACAGCCGATGCCGGGCGACCGCTGCGTGGCTCATCATCGAGACTGGCTCTCCCTCTCTCCGATGACCTCACACGTTTAGACCAGCGTCCAACTGTGCTTGGATCAACAACAGCATCTCCGTAAACGTTTTGTAGACGCTTGTGAATATTTCCAACTGTTTCCTTCTCTGCGGTTAAGAACTCGATAACAGCTCTCTGTTTACGACGCACATTACTGTCAGACGCCATTTCTGAAACTGCGTTAACCATCGGTTTTATACAAGGGCGTTTAAAAGCGGTTTTATACAAGGAGGGGAGGTTCAAACTGGAAAAACCCGGTTATGTGAAGCGCAGAAAGTTCAAACTTATGGCCCAAAAGACATTTCAGCCCCATGGCCTATTATTTAGCAAAGAAAAAAGGGTGGGGCAAAATATATTGAGTGCCCCTAGTATTTTTAAGTTGTTAACGAATTTGTAGTAAAAACTGCAATATATTCGTCGCGAAGCTTGGACGAATATCCATTCAGACACGAACTCATGGATTGATGAAATCTGATTTAGTTCCTTACTGACAGTGTAAATAAGTAAAGAGAACGAGTAAGAAACTGACCGATTAGTTTCTGTGAGAGGGTAAAACAAGAGCTGACATCCAGTATCATTCTGAAGAGCAAAAGGTACGAAGGGCGTCCTTCTACGCTGTCCTCTCAAAGGGCTTCCTGTGCCTTCTTTCTTCTGCATCCGTTTTCCTTCCAATTCAGATTCGACTCTGGCAAAAAATGATAAGTTTAATAACAACAACAACCCTGTCTATATTTGTGACCTTGACCTTTGATGCAAGAACCTAATTCTTGTTCATGACGTCTTATGATGATAAATTTGTGAATAAGTTTCACCAGTTTATGGTGAATGGTTCAAAAGTTATGGTGTGGACCTTCATTTGATCCCTATTAGTGACCCTGACCTTTCATACAGGGACCTGATTCTTGCGATGAATCGTGTGTGTGTGTGGGAGGGTCATCAGTTTGTGTTGTGTCAAAATAATTCAATGAACCCTCATTTGACCTTTGACCCGAGATGCAAGGACCCGATTCTTCTTGTGGCACATCATCTTATAATAAACCACACCTGTCAAGTTTCATCAATTTACATAAAAGTGGTTAAAAAAATTACAGCGTTGACACAAAAATGTGACGAACGGGCAGACGGACGGACAAGGCTCCTCCAAATGTATTTGGTCGGGACATTATTATTATTAACTACCCAAGCTAATATCACATCAAAATTGAAAATCACATTTGGACGCCTGACCTTTCTCTGTTGTAGTAATCGTCAGTCCAGTTGTCCTTGACGAGACGATAGAGATCGAGGAGTGTGTTGGTGATGCTAATGTTGACGATGCCTTCAGAGGTGAGGGAGAGGTGGAATTTGTGATTCAAGAGGTCGCTGTGGAGTGTTCTCTGCCATTGTACACGACACCTGCAGCAAATTTCTCAAACATTTAATTATTATTATTATTATTACTATTATTACTATTATTATTATTACTACTATTACTATTATTATAATTATATATATATATATATATACACACTTTTTTTTACACCCAAACGAACTCTCCCACTGCAGTGAGGTCGCGTCAGGAACAATCCTCAATCGCTCACATTCACTTCACCAGCTGACATGTCAATAAGGCACTTTTCTCTCGAGTCCGCCACCAGAGCCGTATCATCAGCATACAACAACTGATTCCTTCCCAAGCACCTCCTCCCGCAACATGCTTACACCCCGGCTCCCCTCTTCATGACCCTTGCATTCACCTTTCACCACCGCCTCTATAAATACATTAAACAACCATGGAAACATCACACAACCCTGCCGTAGACTCACTTTCACCGGAAACCACTCACCCTCCTCTATTCCCACACACACACCTCTCGGTAAAAACTTTTCACCGCATTCAACAACGACCCATGCACCACATACAGCCGCAGCACTTGCCACGCCTTTCTGTCAACCCTATCATACGTTTTTTCAAGAGCCATGAACGCCACAAGGTCGCCACATACAAATCCCTTTCTTTCTCCAAATATTTCCCACACAGCATCTTCAACCCAAACACCTGGTCAGACATGGGGTCATTACAAGGTTTATCATCATTATCATCATTACCAGAAATTTTTCACCATCATTACCACTACAGCATTTTTGTTTTATTATCATTAAATCATTACAAGCCCTTCATTATCATTGTAATGATCATTACAATACTGAATAAGCGCTCCGCTGGTGCACTGGAGGCAGGGATGCAAAGATGCTTGGCAACAAGAACAGATACATCATGATACATCTGTGCATTGTCGTCCTCATCAATGTAGGGCTGGTCAAGGTAGCTGTCCACCTGGTTGACAATAGGGTTTTGAGTAGCTGTAGAGGGAGCTGGAGCAGCCATAAAATTGAACAACTTGCACCGCTTTGGTGCTGGCTGGGACTGGGAGGAATCAGAATCCGCATATATATATATATATATATATATATATATATATATATATATATATTATATATATATATATATATATATATATATATATTTATATATATATATATATATATATATATATATATATAATATATATATAAAAGTAGCGCCCGATTTCTGTTTTTTCGGCTGTCAGATTCTTTCTGGGAAGTCATGTTGTTAATAATTGTCTTGCAGATACAGTTCCGGTACAGTTCCGTAATAATTTTCCCCCGAATAAATGGTCAGATAAACATGTCATTCATTTATTTCTACCTTCTTGTACACTGTAATACAAATGACAAACAAACAATCAACTGACAGAAATCGGACGCTACTTTTGACTCACCTGTATATATATATATATATATATATAAATTACACTGTAATGAAAATGTAATGGTGTAATGATTCATTACAGACTTTCATTACCATCATCATTATTGCCTCGAAATTTCTTTCATTATCATTACATTACAAGAGATTTGTAATTAATTATAATTAATTACCATTACAATGATAATGACCCCATGTCTGCACCTGGTCCACACACCCTCTACCTTTTCTGAAGCCCCCTTGCTCCGCCCCAATCTGTTGCTTCGTGCAAGCCACCACCCTTTAAATCACCACTCTCCCATACATCTTACGTGGCACACTCAACAGACTAATTCCTCTATAACTCGAGCATACATTTTTGTCCCCCCTTGCCTTTATACAGGGACACGATACCTGCACTCCGCCAGTCCTAAGACAACTCGCCTCTGTCCATACACATGCACACATTAAACAGACGCACCAACCAATCAACACTACAATCACCGCCCTTTTTCGAGCTCCACAGCGATCCTAACCACTCCTACCGCTTTTTCACCTTTCATCCTGCCTCGGGCCTCCACCACCACCCCCTTCCTACGAACCAGCCCATTCTCCACAACTCTCACACTCCGAACCCCCTCTATGCCCAAACATACCACATCTGCTTCCCTATCTTCCGACACGTTCGATAGTCCCTCGAAGTACTCACTCCACCTTGTCTTCACATCTTTTCTATCTGTCATCACTTCCCCATCGACTCTTTTCACAGTCATGCTCATCTGCCCTTTCACTTCCTTCACACTATTCACTTCTCTCCAAGACCATCTTGTTCTCCCTGAAACTTTCTGACACTCTCATACCCAATCTCTCATTTGCTCTCTCTTTCAGCTCTCGCACTTTTCACTTCTTGCCTCTTCCTTTTATACTCTTCCCAATCACTCTCACTCCTGCTCTGCAAGTACCGAGCATGTGCTTCCCTCTTTTGCTTCACCAACATCCCAGCCTCCACATTCCACCATTCACTACCCCGTCGTTTATGTCAAA